>OZ020197.1:51511196-51532196 GCA_963971165.1 Philopedon plagiatum
CACACTTAAAGTTGATATAATTATCTACTTCTGTGCCAAATTTCAGCTCTTAATCTTCATAAATGGAAAAGTTATGAATTTTTGAAAATAAAGCTGAATTTTCCGCTTTTTCCGGATTTTCTTCGGTTCTAATCAACCGATCGGATCGCTCCGCCTCTCATTTTCTTCGTAATTTAATTCTCTACAACTTTTCCATTTACGGAATTGAAATTCTTCTAATAGTTTTCGTTTTATAAGCAAAAACCCAAAAAAAAGCGTTTTTTTGCACTAAATTGTTAATAACAAATTAATTAATGAGAGTTGCTAGTCGAAAACACATCAGAATACATCTACGGACTATCTTTTAAATGATGGCATAGGTGGCTTTCTACTAGTCTTTTTTGCAATATATGACTTTTTTTTGCTCTAATGATTGGCCTAAATAGCCGCAATGAGTACAAGTAAAAAAACTTAAGTTGGAGTGGCTGCTTCCATATTCCACTATCTTATTTGAACCGTAACAAGGTGTTTGGTGTACAGTGTGTAACTCTGAATTTATTTGTACACAACGAAATCACATCGAGCGACATGTCAAAGGTCCAAAGCATTTAGAGAAGATGCAATCTCATCCGGGGCCATCCGCATCTAGAGAACCTGATGTAATACACGCAGAGTTTTGGATAGATTTGTGTGAAGCCTTGGTTGCAGCTGACATTCCTCTCCATAAAATAAATAATCCATGTATGAAGAAATTTTTACAAAAATGCTGCCACCACAGAGTACCAGACGAATCTACTATTCGTAAAATTTATGTGGATAAGGTATACTCAAAAACTATTGACAAAATACGTCACAATATTGAAGGAAAAAAGTTGTGGTTTAGCATCGATGAAACCACCGACATCAAGGGCCGATACGTTGCTAATATTATAGTTGGGCCTTTAAATCCTGTAGAAGGGGAAAGCTCATATGTAGTCAATAGTAAATTTCTGGCTAAAACCAATAGTGAGACAATAACTCAAGCTGCAGTAGAAAGTAGTGATGTAAGGATACGTATCCAAAAATCCGTTGGATCCGAATATTAAAAGAATCCGGATTATCCGGAACCGGCCGAGAACTTGAATACGGATTCGGAATAAAAATAAATTCGCATCGGGTGGTTACTAATGCAAAGTGCAAAGAGAAAACGGAATCGGAATCGAGTGTAAGCGAACAACACGGTCTGCGATTTGTCATATTTGATATTGTGCTTTCTCTTTCTAATGACATTTCCTAAAAAAGATGGCATAGTTATCGGGGTAACGGGTATCATATGAGATGAGACCCATTGGTTAAACTAGTCCCGCCTCACCCGAACCGAATTCAAACGAGAACGGCGCGACGCGGTGCCTTCTCATCCCTAAACTTCGACTTCGACTGGTATGATACCGATACCGCATCGACCTACCTAGCCGTGTATCCGGATAGAAAATGTTTTAGTCTGTTGCATGCATACGTATACATGATCTGTAACCGCTTTCGCGCGGGTCAAGAAATGGATTCGAATTCGGATAATGGATACGGATATTAGCTGATTCCGATTCCGTATGATTCGGATATCTAATGAATACGGATATTTACAACACTAGTAGAAAGTATCAGGTCGCTCTTTCCAGATACGAATATTACTGAAAACGTTGTTTTGCTGCTTTCGGATAGTGCGGCATATTTATATGCTAAAAGCAGGAAGACAGTTAAAAGAACATTTTCCAAATTTGATTCACTTTACATGCCTAGCTTATGCCTTGCATAGAATATGTGAACTGATACGTGAGTTCTATCCAGTTATTGATACTTTGGTTAGTGAAGTAAAAAAAGTTTTTCTTAAATCACCAGCGCGAATAAACAAATTTAAAGAAATGTGTCCTAATGTCCCATTGCCTCACAACCAAGTTTATTTCTGAAAATTTTGGATATCTTCCAGGTGTAATTGAACAGTTGGAGACACAAAACTTTCCCCTTTTGACTTCTTTTAATTTATTTCAGACAACCAGAGACAAGCTCAAAGCCCTACCGAAATTGGTGAAAAATTAAAAGTGGATATACCAAAAATCTTGGAAAGAAATCCAGGATTTTCAGAAATAACAAATATTTTTGAAACATTGAAAACTAACAATACTGACTTGTATAATCATTTCCGTTTCGCTCCTGTTACAAGTTGTGATGTCGAAAGAAGCTTTTCTAGACTTAGAGATATTCTTAATTATAAACGAACGCGTTTTACTGAAGCGAACTTTGAAAAAATGTTAATTATATCACGTAATGATAATAAATTGTAATAAAGTCTAGATTTGTTTTCATTTTACATTTATTACACAAAAATATTTTCACGCCGCCCATGACCTTGCGACGAGCTCGTATGATTTTTCCGTTTCTTCTCAGTTGTATGTTGGTACGTTGTCGTTCATCTTTTCTTAAGTTCTTTATGGATTACAAATCCCCTGCGATATCTTTTCTCAATTTTTGCAGTTTCGTTGCCAGTCACATTATATCTAAAATACTTACAAATTCGTGTCATAAGCTTTCCAAATTATATTTGAGTTTTTGGGTTGGATTTCTGTTTTGTATTATGTTGTTAATTGTTTTTTGATTTGCATTATTTTATTTTCTGTGCTTTATTTCTACGACTGTTTGTTGGAATTGGTCCGAACCACATTCGACTTCTCTGTAGACCATCACATCCGCAATCAGGGTTGCCAGATCTTGCAAATGAAAAAGCGGGACACGTGAATCTGTGACACGTGTTTAAGGGGATAATATTTTAATGTGTTAAAAATTTGTGTCAAAAAAATGTTTCACTGTTTCAAGGACAAACATCGCAAATAAAAATTTCGATATTGCCGCGCAAAAAAATTCAAAGAACATGCAATTTTTTCCTTTAATATATATTGTTAACTAAAAATAAACAAAAGCAAACAAATAAACGAAAATTATAACAAACATGTACATTGTACATTGTACATAGGTTTGAATAAAAATAAAGTAGGTGTTTATTTACCACTAAAGAATAATGTAACATGTAGATAAATATATTTGGTTGAAGTTAAATCTGCACTTTTTTAAAATTATTCAAAAATCGGGATTTTCGACGTGCAAATCGGAAAGCGGGACAAAAGCGGGGCAAATGGGTTATATCGATTAAAATCGGGACAGTCCGGCCTAAATCGGGACGTCTGGCAACCCTGTCCGCAATTCGAATGTTAGTGTTGTGTTGTTGAATAATAGAGTCAATTTGAGTTTTTGGGTTGGATTTCTGTTTTGTATTGTGTTGTTAATTGTTTTTTGATTTGCATTATTTTGTTTCCTGAGCTTTATTTCTACGACTGTTTGTTGGAAGTGGTCCGAACCACATTCGACTTCTCTGTAGACCATCACGTCCGTAATTCGAATATGAGTCTTTTGTTGTTGAATAATAGAGTCAATTACAGAATATAGTTGTTCTGTTGGTTGGCATCACGTAGCTGTGTATTGATTTGTGGCAAAAAACCCTTCATTATTTTAAGTTTAAATGTTGCTGAAAAATTTACCAAAAAGTGATGGAAACCATTCAAAGAACGCGTAGCCATAGGTGGCCACCGAAGTGACATTAAATATGATAGCAAATTAACTATGTATTAGTCCGCTTAAATTAAAGTTTTAAACTTTCTTCTCGCCCACCCTGTATATCCTTTAGAGTTGTGTATCATGCATTTATCTACATAAAAATTGTTGCGTGCGTTGTTTTTTGTTTAACTATTGATTTTTTAATGCTATTTACAACGATAAGCAAGAGATTTTTTTTTCAGGTTACGCATATGACCCAGACTGTATGTATATCAACGGAACTGGGCGAGATTATTACGAATTCTACATTCAGCTCAACAGATGTGGAACTCTCGGAAAAAATACCCATAATGAGGATAATAGAAAATCTCCAACTGTAAGTTATTTTTTTAAATTATTGTACCTGGTTATTTAGTTCTTTAATAACAAAGTCATTAATAATATAATTGCAGCGTCGATAACAGCGAGAAATGATTACCCTAAATGGTATAAATATCGCTGATGAGTTTTCTGATTTATTGCAGAGAATTGACTTTCTTATCATTCATATATACCTATGTAGGTGTCCAGGAATGGATTTCCGTTTTTGAAGGCTAATTAAAAAATTTCTTGAAGTTTTAAAAATAATTTATTAAGGCAAAAATACACAGAATATATGCGGATTTTATATTTAAAAACTTATATTGGTCAAAGCACTTTTGCAATGCCGTCTTCATGTGGTCAAAAACTGCTAAACAGATCTCAGGTGGTATTCCATTAATTTCTTCACGTATTTTTTGCTTTAACTCTTGCAAAGTCTATCTCTCAACATAAACTTTACTTTTGAGGTAAAAAAAGTCCAGCGGGGTGAGGTCGGGGAATCTAGCCGGCCAGTTTAGATTAGTGAATATCCATATTCTTTATATATCCGGATAATATGGAATCGGAATCAACTAATATCCGTATCCATCATCCGAATACGTGTCAATTTCTTGAGCCGCGCGAAAGGGTTTCCGAAACATGTATATACGGAATTATTTCGGATACGGGTAGATAGGTGAATGCGGTATCATATGATTCGAAGTCGAAGGTTAGGGATAGAAAGGCACCGTCGTTCGCTCTCGTTTGAATTCGGTTCCGGGAGGCGGGCCGAGTTTAACCAATGGGTCTCATCCCATATATGATACCAGTTACCCCGATAAGTATGCTGTCTTTTTTTAGGGAATGTTATTAGGAAGAGAAAACATAAGATCAAATATGCCAAATCGCAGACCGTGTTGTTCGCTTACACTCGATCCCGATTCCGTTTTCTCTTTGCACTTTGCATTAGTAACCACCCGAATGCGTATTTATTTTGATTCCGGATCCGTATTCAAGTTCTCGGCCGGTTACGGATAATACGGATTCTTTTAATATTCGTATCCAACAGATTTTTGGATGCGTATCCTTACATCACTAGTTTAGATCTCCAAAGCGGGAGATGGCCTTTTCCGGGAATAATTCTCTAAGCACTTCCATAGACGCTCGGACTGTATGTGCGGTGGCCCCATCCCACTGAAACCATGTATCCTGATTGAAGCCATCAAATTCTTGTAGCTGAGGTACCAACAAATTCCGAAACATCGCATACCTAATAACGATTACTATTTACAGTATGGGCTACGCGCCGCGTCGGTTGTCATAAAAGTACGGAGTACGGATATCGCACATCGATTTTATATAAATTCTATTGGCAATATGCTTTGCCTCCTGCTTAATACAAATTTTAAAGTATATGATTTAAAATAATCATGTAAATAAAGGGATAAATTAATTTGAAATAATAGATATTGGTAAATTGCTTGCCAATTGCGTTCTATGTATTTATTTACGTGAAAAGAAAAGTTAAATAATTTTATAAAATAAAACTATGCCTAATAATTAAGATAATAATTTTTATTTAGAGGCATATTCTTATTAAAATATATACCTACAGAGTTTTCAGAAAATATGTTATAAATAACAATTTTGTTTGTTCCTATGATTTGTCAAATATTTTTTGCGGTGAATAACATCTGTATGTTTGCGACGGACACATATTTTTTAGGATAGCTTTTTTGGGTTTTTACACTTTAAATAGTAAATTATTAAAAATTATTGTATCTTTGTATTCTTTGATTTTTCAAATTTAAAAAAATCTTAAAATGCCAAAAATTATTCTAAACAAAACAAAAATATAAAAATTTATGAAATTAGGTAAAACAAGAAATTGTTTTTTAAGAAAATAGCCTTTTTTCAGTCTCTTTGTTTGTCGTATTTTCTCGATTGAAGTCTGGTGATTCGTTACCGTGGAGATTTCTAGCAATTGTTTGTCACAGTAAACTTTTTTATTGAAGCGAGTTTGTAAGAACATTAAACACATTTGACATTCATGACATGACACAATTCATGCTTTAAATTACCTTCATAATCACTTTCATTAAAATGTCTAGAACAGATTCTAGCATTTTTCACATTATACTTATCTTCTCGTTTGCACAGACGCTTCCAAACGCTTTGTGTTTCTTTGTCTTTGGGGAAGCTTAATATCGGGCTTAAAGCCCTTTCATTGATTGTCCACATCACAACCATACACAACACACCTCATTTTCACTTTTAAACTCTTAAAAGTGATATAAAAACACCAAAAAATAAATTTAAAACACAACGCGATCTTAACAAAGACGTGTCTCGTTTACAAAATATGGCAAAATTACTCACAGCGTGACGTACATGTCCACGCCTACCTGCGCGGTGTCATAATATTATCTTCTTTTATTTGTAACATGGTGCCCGTTGATCTGCGGCTGGAACCTGAACGCAGACGGGTCCTCTCTTCGCGGTCCCTGCCTTGTGGGAGAACGCGAGCGGCACCGTATACAGACTCTGTATACGGTGCGAGCGGCGACGAGATCTTGACCTTGTCGTAACACACCGTTGCCGCTCAAGCTTTTCTAAACGTTTTAACAAATCTTTTCGAGAAACATGGTCTTTCTTTGATTTTCCCATGATTGAATGTCTAAAAAACAAAGTAATATTGATATACAATATTAGAATGTACTTACAGGTGAACCGAAAAGAAGAAATATCTGCATAACCATATACGTATTAAATAAATATACCGCGGGTTCCCCATTCACCCAATGTGCGGATTTTGATGCCAACAATGTGAAATGGAGATATATAATCTCGCATAAGTCTATCCTTTCTTCAGATATTTCGTAAACTGCGACTGCGCTAAATTTTGTGTTGCCTAACCGGCGCCACGCTTCATAAGTTTCTTGACAGGGCTGGTCTTTTAGTATAATTGAACTAGTTTATTACTTTTTGTACATCAGGGCTTAAGTTAGCACACTACAAAAATTTGCAGGCTAGTTTTTTGTAACCATTTTTATTTTGTGACGAACATTGTTGGTTTTAAAATAATTTTGTACATTTTTTATTTTCTAACCTCTATATTTACTTCAAAAATGCCATCATAAAGATTGTTTTTATAAAAACCTGTTTACACTACGTGCAAGTTGGTGCCATCTAAGAAAAAAGTGCCTCCAAGCATGCGCGTTGGTAGCTTTTCGATGATGCAATTTTGTATTGCATGAAATTAGGACTTGTTCTAATTTAATTGCAAGTAGCATGCATTTTTGTACCTTTTATAGTAATACCTATTTGGAGCACCAACCATATAAAAATAAACATAACCTCAAAAAATATCGATTTTGTTTTGAATGGCGTTTGAGTGGTTTATTTTGCGAATTTAATATATTTTTTATTATTTATCTTTATAAAAAATAAAGCCGGTATGTTCCAAAAAGCAGCATGTGCCAGATAAGTATGTACAATAAAATAAAAACCTATTTTTTAATCAGCTGAGTTAGATATATTTTTGAAGTTGGCGACATTTCTTGTCAGAACACTTGCATACAAAAATTGCTTCATGTGTAAACGGCCATGCAATGCAATTAATTGCCTTGCTATAACTTGCATGCTATAAATTGCAAGTAATGTAAAGCTATTATTAAATTTAAAATCATAACGTCATTTTTAAAGTTGGCAAGACTTACTGGTCAGATGTAACAACAAAATGTGAAAGTTTATAAAAACATCGTAAAAAAATTTTATTCCGAAATTTTCCAAAATTTCATTTTTCCACTATAAATATTATTTGCTTTTTTGTTGTTTCCTCTTTTTGAATTAAGTTTTTCCAAAATCCCCAGAAAAAATAATACTTTTAGATTTTGCAATAAAAAATATTTACTTCTACATTTATTTATAACATATAAATCAACTAACCATGACAACAGGTACTTTAATTTAATAATAATAATTTTTATTTATTTAAATAACACATTTCTAAAATGTAGCGGACACTGTTCACTGATTTTTAAATAATATTAATTTTGTATATTTTTGCCTAATATTTTTTATTTTCTGGGAGCTTGTTTTGCCCTCATGGTACAGTCTTCTTTTTAAAAATATTTCTATTATTAATTTTGTTCGCTGGCTTTTGTGATTATCCAGCACATCTTGTGATAAAATATGATCGTTCATTTCAGGACAATCAAATGGTCCTTCAATGGCCTTACAAATTCGGGCACTTAAATATTGTTCAATATTTTTTTGCGAATAATGAGGAAAAATTTTGCCTAAATATTCTTTCGGCAATTAAACATATCCGTAACACTTCTTTCGAGGGAAACAAATATTTACCTGAATTTTTAATTTTAATTAACAGAGGGACATCCACGCCTGTTGCCTACGAGTAACTGCACAAATTTTACATATACTTTTTCTTGCAACGATTTTTTAACACAAAAACCAGCAATATATTTAATGACGTTTTCGACATATGGTGTGAGAGTCAACATGTTTCCATATAATCATGGTCAAAAGTCGAAATTGCATATTCCCCTTCAATGACAGGATTAAAAAAAAAATTGTGAAGAGACATTCAAAATTTCCAACCCATCTGCCAAGCAATTTGAATTTAGACTAGAGCTTATCTCATGCTTAACCGACAATCTTTTATATGCAGAAATAAACTGATATGCATTGGAGTTGTTGTTAAACCCGCGTCTGCTCCTCACCGCGCTAAAAAATGTTTCCAAAAAATCTTGGCTGAATTTAAAAGTCAATAGATGTTTCAGTCCAATTTTTTTTAATTCTTTATACAGATCAAAAACATTTCTTAAACATATTATTAACCCTAAAAATCCCGTTTTTCTTGCTGTATTTAAAATTGGCACACCTAATGCATTTTTAATACCACATATATATTTTTCAAAATTGTGTGCATGATCTTGTAGAAAACTTATTGTATCCCCATTTATGGGTATGTTAAATTTTGCCCTTTTGTAAAAAATTATTTCTGCAATTTAAAAGATCAAAAATGTTGTTAAACATGAAAGCGAATTTTCCAGTTGCCATGCTGCCTTCAAACTGAGGAATGTGAAATTCTTCAAAAAATTGAAATGCATTGTAGACTCTCTCACTTAATGTCTATGCTGCTAATTTAACGTTCATCCTATTGTCTTTAAAATGTATATGTTTTTTGTCAGTTTTGTGCCGGCATGTAGTCCCCCATTTTCTTGAATTTCCAACATTTTTTCAAGATAGTCCCATTTTATAAATTTACCTTCAGAGTCAATGAGAATTTTTTTGTCCCCCAGTGTATTGCGGACAAGTTCAGTCATGCGACAGACATCCCAAAATATAAAAATTTTGTTATTTGTAACAGGATTTAAAAAAAATGGTTTAAAATTTTCACTAAAAAAATTAAATTTGCCCCAAGATGTGTACACATACTTAAATTTACAGGTGCACCATCAAAAGTGATAGAACATATCTTTGCCCCTGTGGCATTAATTAATTCCAAGGAATTTTTTAATAGATTAGCCCTTTCTAAGCCATTCAAGCCATCTATTAAAAAATACTCTACTGGAATTTTCCAGTGGGCGTTTAGTCCCACTGCCATCATAACAAGCACACTCTTCGCATTTTTTGCAAGTTCGTTATCGGTATTTTGTGTCCCAGTACCAAGATCTACTCCCCCATAAAACTGATTTTTTTCAAATGTCATTTGAGTTCTGATAGACATTTCATCTAAGACCAAATTAAGTATTATTGGGTCATCTTTATTTTTCAGAGCTATAGCATTAAATGCTTCTTTTGTAAAGCCCGGGCTTCAACAACACTATACCATCGACGTAAATTGCTTGGATGTGTTAACAAATTTTTCCATACCTTACGGACATAATTGTAAGCAGCACTTGAATAAAACTGCAGCGTGAGTGCAAATGTTCGAAGTTCTGGCGAATATTTTCGGTTTGCATTCCGTACTTTTCGATTTATTAATTCCTGCTTACTTTCTGGAAGTCCTTCCTACAAAAAACAACTTGTATTTACATATCTAACAAAAAACACAAAAACTTTTGAAATGAATACTTTTATGTGTAATAATTTTAACTACATATTTCAATTTAACAAAGGAGAGTTGTTAATGTCAAAGTGGTTGTTTAATATGTTCTGAGAATTTCTACCCTTATTAAGGGTAGAAATAACAAGGGTAAAAATTCCCAGAACATGACCAATTAAACATTAACAAGTCTCCTTTGATAAATCTATATTGAACCTGAAACTTCCCCACAATTAAAGTAGCATAATTTATCTTCTCTCAATTTGTACCTGAAGAGCCACTGTGCTGACAAAACATATTTTGTGATGGATGGCGCTGCCTGTGTTATACTGCTTATGCATTCGACAGAGTTAGCTATAAGGATATGCTGTTTCGGAAGGTAGGTATGTTCGTTTATCCTGTACTGATGAGAACTAAGAGTTCGAAACCGGTATGCAGGTAACGACTTCCTAACTAAAGAAAAAGCTTCCTTCTTCCTGGTAGTTTCTTGCAGTCAAACCAAGTATTTTGTTGTCTAACAGTGTTAGTCAAAATACGGCAAATTTTGGTATGTAATCCAGCGCTCGGAGGGGCATATAGCCCGGAGAATAGCTGTTTTACCATGATTTGTTCAAACCCTTATAGTATAAGGAATTTTCAGGTGGTTTAGAGAAATTATTCTCAATTTTACGTATTTATTTATATGTACCCCTGACAAGTAGACTTCTTTCATTGCTTTAATAATTTTACCTCACGGTAAATTCTACTGCGACTGCTTGAAACTGCTAATGGATGGCGCTGCCTGTGTTATACTGCTTATGCAGTTCGACAGAGTTAGCTTTAAGGATATGCTGTTTCGGAAGGTAGGTATGTTCGTTTATCCTGTACTGATGAGAACTAAGAGTTCGAAACCGGTATGCAGGTAACGACATCCTAACTAAAGAAAAAGCTTCCTTCTTCCTGGTAGTTTCTTGCAGTCAAACCAAGTATTTTGTTGTCTAACAGTGTTAGTTAAAATACGGCAAATTTTGGTATGTAATCCAGCGCTCGGAGGGGCATATAGCCCGGAAAATAGCTGTTTTACCATGATTTGTTCAAACCCTTATAGTATAAGGAATTTTCAAGTGGTTTAGAGAAATTATTCTCAATTTTACGTATTTATTTATATGTACCCCTGACAAGTAGACTTCTTTCATTGCTTTAATATTTTGTGATGTTGGCAATATATTTGTGAAAATCAGTACATATAAGTGTTTCATTCCAAAAGTTTTAAAAATGAATTTCCATACATTACATAAAGACAGAGATGATTAAAATTTTAAAAACACACATACACAGGCCTTGCCACCAAATTATCTCTGCAGTTTTCAGATATCAGATCTTTCTTCTTCAGATGGTTTAGCAAATCCTTTAAAGACTTAATCTTGTTTACCAAACGTCTATTTGTTTGTTGAAGCCTTTTAATTTTAGTTGCCTGCTCATTAATTTTTGACTTTGTTAAAAACAAATCCCTTTTTGATCTACGCGGCGTAGCGACATCTGGAGTTCTAATTTCGCCACTGTGCCTAGGTTCTGTAAACCGTCTTCTTTTGGGTGTATGTTCGTCCTCCTCAAGAAACCCAGGTTCTGATTCGGAAACAGATTGACTTGTTCCTTCTCCTGCATCTGAAATATGTAAATGCACATGAATTCAGAGCATGAAACTGTTTCATACATAAACATCAACAAAAAATATCTATAAACTTGTGTGTTTCTTATAGGAAAGGAAGTACAATAATATCACTAGTTTACCAAAATATTTGTTTTCAATGGCTATTTTAAAATTAGTTTATGGTTTTTTTAGATCATACCTATTATATTCAGTCTTAATTATTACTTCGGGGATCAAGGGATAGAAATAAACACTATTTTTAAATTCTATAGGTAAGTACTTACCAGAAACTGATTTCAAAACACGGCTCTTTTCAGACTTTCTTTTAAAGATTGAGGGCACAGTTTTTGACTTTAATTGAAGTTTATATCCCAGCTCTTTAGCTCGTGGGTCTAAATAATCGCTGGGCAGAAAGTGAAATGAACATAAATTCAACTTTGACACATCATCAGTTGTTTCATTTAAACCACAAAACCTTATCCAAGAAGCTCGAATGGAAGGATCTTTTGGGAATCTAAAAATGTATATTTTTAGGTAGTACCTATATATACTTCATACATTTCACCTACAACAATTTTGTAATAATTATTGTACAAACTGACAAAAATATTTCACTAGGTATGTCAAAACATTATATTTTTTAAAAATTCATAGTATAAGCAGGTAGGTATACCCATTTTTATAACAAAAACTGAAACAAAATATACCTGTGTAAAGCTGTTTTGGGGCCTCTCTTAGCTGAACATAACAAGCAACGCTCCATTATCGTCTGTGTTCACAAGTCACAAAATCAAAATATCAAGTTTGTCTTTATAGTCTTCAACGAAAATGCACTAAACTGAAATAAACTAGATTTTCTTTGACGAAAATAATAAAGAAAAAGCTTAAACACGATCAAAATAAACCACAAGAACACCGAATACAAAATACAACACGACACAAAGAAAAAAAGGCGAATGGCGATCCAACTGTAAACAAGAAAAACCAGGAAGCTGCAAGAAGCCGAAATATACGCACAACAGCCGATGATTAGTACAATTCACCATTTAATTCAGTACAATTTCTGACCAATGAAAAAATTCGTATTAACGCATGCACATATATAGAAGAAAGGATAGACTTATGCGAGATTTACCATTGTTGGCATCACGAATTCGAGACAACTAGCGGTATATTTATTTAATACGTATATGTGTATAACATTCGCCACAAACTCACAGAGAGACAATCATTCGTACGTACGGTGCGCGCACACAGAAACGAAGGAAGGTAACAGACAGCGGGAGAATGGAGATACAGAAAGGCAGGGTGGGATATTTGTTTTAAACGGTATGAGTAACGGCGCGCCAGAGGCGGACTACATAATAAGAAAATAAACTGATGTCCTGCGACCAGATTACGCGCAATAATTTTTGTAAACAATTTATTTGTAAAAAAGATGTGCTTCCAAAGAAAACTCCGAAAAATTGGTTGTCAAAAAAATATTTTCGATTAATTGTATTTTCGACAATGGTAATATATTCGTAAAATATGTTTTTCCAAACACTTTCCTGTCGAAAACGATGTTTTTCTTAAAAAAAAGTTTCGAAAAATCTTTGTATATCCATTTTTCAATAACTGTTATGCAAGAGCTCAAGTGGGTGTAGCTAAATATTTTGTATTAATAAAGGAATTAAAGCACAAATACTTTTTATTTGGAGCTGTAATAATGAAGCAGCCACCCATTCTCTATAGTTTTTTCTTAATCCATAGATATGGACGGTTAAGCCTAATTTGACTATTTCCCGTTTTGAAAACTCCTATCCTTTAATTTGTATTGAGTGCAAAGGTCTGTTAACAAAAGATCAACCATAATAACCTTATTATTAATCACAAACCGTCAAATACTTTTTTTCTTATAATAATGCTGTTAGAGTCCAAAGTCTGTACTTTAGTGATTGGGCATATTTTCTCCCAATTTTTTTTATGGAACTATTACGCGGGGTAGCTTTTACGAAAATTTTAGCAGTTTTAATTGCGTCATGAGCAAACCATTCTGTACAAATTGTATCGGCTATGCTCAAACGCGCAACTGCAATTGCTGCAATAAGTTTCCCCGTGTAATATGGTCGTTATAGCAATACCGCCATTTTATATTTGACTAGTGGTTTTAATCTAAATATAATTTTAATATATAATTACCAGACGCGTTCCTACAATCGTAACCCTCCCCTGTAAAGCTTGAAACACTTATTCGGGCAGCAAAAATGCTGAAAGAATTATTTGTAATACACTTTCTTATGAGATGTGACTATAAAGTTTGTATTAGTTTTCTTCTGAATTCCTTTAGCATTATTCCGATCGGTTCCGGCTGAATAAGTGGTACAAGCTTAAACTTTAAAATAAGGGGCATCCCCTCAGGATTTATAAAATGACACAAAAAATATGGCCCAGGTCTCAGGGCTCTTACTTGTCCTACCCCCTCTGCAACATGGGGAGTGCGAAGTGTTAGATTTGTTCTGGTTTGGTTGCGACACTGATAATAATTACTTTACAGGTATAACAAATCAGAATCAGCTAGGTCTTGCCCCGTATATGTATTATCAGGACATATCAAGTTTCAAGCGAAACGCAGGATTAGGGCGGCAGGGATAATAATATACTGATAAATAAGTAACCCTCTAACACCCACCTGTGCTTTATATGCTAATTTGTGTATTATGTATTATCACACTGAAAAAATCTTGATCTAATTTGAAGATTAGAGTATTCTGGGAAAATTAGCCTTACATGAAGCGCTACTATTCTTGTGTCAAGCGAAAATTCTTAGTGCAAGTAAAGGCTAATCTTGAATCTACAAACGTTCTATTCTTGGCATCTAAGACAATAGTAATATTGGTTCAAGGACTGCTACTGTTCAGCCAAGAAGAAGGGTTAGTTTAAGATGAAGAATAGGAGTACAGTTATTTTAATTGGTAATTTACATTGTCTCAAGAATAACTAAAGTTATGGCAAACAGTTTATATATACATTGACATAAATATTGCTTAATCTTGAACAAAGAGATACCCTTTTCTAGCAAAAGAAGTTAGTCTTCGTGGAAATACATAATCCACTGATATCTTAGCGATCCTTTGGCGAAAGCGATGGTTTCTTTCGCCATCCCTTTTACAATACTCCCCTCTACCCTAATCCACTAGTATTTTTAGTGCCCCTTTGGCGAAAGCGCAAATATGCCTTTTGGACACTCACTCACCCTTATGCAATATATAAGCTGTTGTGAAATTGTACTTTATTTTTTGTAATAATAAATGTCTTTTATTCTTGGCTTATCTTACAGATACTATTGCTTCAAAGACTTGCTATCCTTATTTTAAGTTTACTTCCTCTAAAGTCAATTAAAGCCAGCAATTGGTTTAAAGACTAGTAAATTTACTTTAAGTTTATCTATTCCTAAGTCAAGGGCAAGAAGCGGTTGATTTGAGGATTACTATACTTGAATGAAGTCTACCTGTCAGGGGTACATATAAATATGCAAAAATTGAGAATCATTAACCTCTACTCCGACTGCTTGAAACTGCTAATGGATGGCGCTGCCTGTGTCTCACTGCTTATGCAGTACGACATGGTTAGCTTTAAGGATTGCTGTTTCGGAAGGTAGGTATGTTCGTTTATCCTATACAGACGAGAACTAAAGAGTTCGAAACCGGTATGCAGGTAACGACATCCTAACCACGATACACTTACAACGGTATGCTACGCTATGACGTCACTTCGAGGGAAAATCCTAAATTGACTAGACGCTTGCACCCCAAAGTATACATAAGAACAGGTGAGTTTATTGTTGGGTAGTGGGTGGAGTTGCCGATTACTAAAATATTATTACAGGTCAATTTATTGTCGGGTAGGTGTTGAGTTGACGTTTATTAAAATATCATTGTCATATTTCATTTGCTCAGGTAAGCGCCTAGTCAATTTAAGATTTTTCCTTGAAGTGACGTCACAGCGTAGCATACCGTTGTAAGTTTAACGTGATCCTATCTAAAGAAAAAGCTTCCTTCTTCCTAGTAGTTTCTTGCATTCAAAACAAGTATTTTATTATTTAACTGTGTTAGAAGAAAATACGCCAAATTTTGGTATGTAATTCAGCGCTCGGAGGGGCATATAGCCCGGAGAATAGCTGTTTTACCATCATTTGTTGAAATCCTTATTGTATAAGGAATTTTCAGGTGGTTTGGAGAATGATTCTCAGTTTTTGCATATTACTATACTTATTTCAAGTTTATTTTCGGGCAACTCAAGTTTAACTAGTACGTCCTTTAAGGATTGCTGTTTTTGTTTTAAATTTACTTACTTTTCTTTTAAGTTAAGAAAAAGTTGAAATAAGGATTACTATACTTGGGTTGAGGTTACCTACTTTTACATTACGACCGTATTGCAGTTCGTTTAAGAATTGCTATACTTATTTCAATTTCAAGTTTATTTGCTTTTCTCTCAAGCTAAGACAGTTCTTGTTTCAAAAATTACAATACTTATTTTACTCTTATTTGGTATTGAAAGAAGTATAGATGTGCGTATTGTTTTAAGAATAACATGCCTATTGGAAGGACTATACTTGCTCTTGTGGATATACAAGATTAAGCTATCCTTCACTGAAGACTATTACTCTTGACTCTAGTGTAGCTTTTTTTTCAGTGCACGGTTAAAATAAGCCTGCTTCATTAAGCGAGTATAAACCCTCTTTCAGTAAACAGGCACAATAGAGATTTTTAAGTTGGTAGACTATATATTTTCAGTTTATTTTACGAACACGTGTTATGACACCGTTACGGAAAACTACAATTAAACTATACCTGAGTTACTCTACTGCTCTCTGGAAGGTAGTGGCTGAACTTTAGGGGTTCGTAAGATGACTAAGCAGCTGATTGTCAAAATTAAAAATAATATATAAAATTATAAAATATTGTCCGCGAATGGTTATCGTCCTTATTAAGAAGTTTCGGCTAAACTTTTATTAATATATTTATAGTAATACAGATAAGGAATTGTTCCATTTTCATAAGGTTCTGTGATAAAAATTTGCAAAACTTTTTTTGTCAAACACATGGTTATCTGGCCGCATTTCATTACGAAAATGGCACAGCTCCTAGCTTGATTTTTTGATATTCATCTCAAAATTGCCCTAAAAACGAGTAGTTTTGAAATGATCATTTTTGCGCACAGCTCTGCAAGACCGTTTTTTGTCTGATGCCCCTCGTAAGGTTGATTGATTGAGTATTTTATTTAAAACATTTCATTGAACCACTACTTTCTGTAAAAAAATTCTTACTGGCAGCCTTGTTAAATTGGAAACACACGAAATCATTGATGCAATATTCGAATACTACATATCCTTTAGTTTCTAAAACGTACAAAAAAGAGTAAATAAGGTGTCGTACCTATTATTTGCTTTAATTGAAAAATTAATAACTTCTTTCTAAGTTAGTTTTGGATGATACATTTTGAAGCATTTCTCTTGAAAAATAATGGTATTTTAATAAAAGTAGCCCATACTACAAACAAAATATATTAATTACTTACCTGGAGCAGAAAAAATAATCCATCTTCTTGTTAGAATGTTATAATTAAATAAAAAGCTATAGCAAAGTAAAAAACGACATCTAAAAATAAATTGTGGGCGGTTCCACTTAAGCTTCCAGACCGGCTAAAAAACGTGTATTCTGAAGCGATCGTACCAAAAAATATTGTAAGCTACGCAACCTATGCTATTCTGTGGTCCTACCCTAGACTAATAACTTTTGTTACAGAAGAACTTCATGTGGAACACTGTAACCGTGCAGTACAATCCTTTAATTGAAGAGGAATACGACGAACACTTTAAAGTGACTTGTGAATATGGATACGACTTCTGGAAAACTGTAACATTTCCTTTTTTAGACGTTGAGTAAGTTCTTTGCTTCATTTAAAAGGAAAAACATTTTACTGTAGTTCTAGCTGATCATGTCTTTAAATTTTTTCTCTCACATGATATTAACAAGTATAATATTTACAGCACTAAAAATTAGCCCCCCTCTGCGTTCTCGAAAAAGGGTTCAATTTAAATCTGGTTTAACTTGATCATGAACAGAATAATTGGGGTGAGGTAACTAAGTATAGTAACAAGTTTTCCAAAACTTCGCACATAGGGGTATTTGGTCTGTAAACCTGGCCAAAACTGATATCTTTTATTTTTATTCTTTAGCCTATCTGAATAGGAATTTATAAATACTAAATGTAAACACGTCTTTCAGCTTGTTTTTTCGAGTCCTAAGTTGACTACCAAATAATATATCTCAGTTATAAGTTAGGCTTGTCTTGAGTGCATACTGAATATTTCTAAGATTCTAAAATAGTGGAATTGTTTGAAGTTCTTTATGTTTGGTGCAGCTTGCTTATAATAACTTTCATGATGAATATAGGGCCAGCTGGTAAGTCATTTTTTATGTACCTATATTTTTATTTTGAAAAGTGTTGTTATTCACGATTTCTGGCGGCTAATTCGAACCTTTGCTAAATTCCTTTATAATGTTTTAAATTTAAACAAACAGCGGCATATAAGTAAGACTATTCTGCAATATCTCTCATGGAAATTAGAATCCGTTCGATGCTTAAACTATCTAGTTTTGGAATATGTAAAGAAAAATTGCCAATATTTGCCATTGGAAATAATAATAATGATAATAATATTAAATAACATTGATTTAAATAAATTCTTAAAAGAAAAAGTATTTAGGTTCTAGCCCATCCTCGCTCAAATTCGCTTATAAAGTACAAAGTACGTTTTTGTTCTAGCATCTTCAACTAACTTTTCAGTTAGATGAAGATGCTAGAACAAAAACGTACTTTGTACTTTATAAGCGAATTTGAGCGAGGATGGGCTAGAACCTAAATACTTTTTCTTTTAAGAATTTATTTAAATCAATGTTCTTTAATATTATTATTATCATTATTATTATTTCCAATGGCAAATATTGGCAATTTTTCTTTACATATTCCAAAACTAGATAGTTTAAGCATCGAACGGATTCAAATTTCCATGAGGGATATTGCGGAATAGTCTTACTTATATGCCGCTGTTTGTTTAAATTTAAAACATTATAAAGGAATTTAGCAAAGGTTCGAATTAGCCGCCAGAAATCGTGAATACGAACACTTTTCAAAATAAAAATATAGGTACATAAAAAATGACTTACCAGCTGGCCCTATATTCATCATGAAAGTTATTATAAGCAAGCTGCACCAAACATAAAGAACTTCAAACAATTCCACTATTTCAGAATCTTAGAAATATTCAGTATGCACTCAAGACAAGCCTAACTTATAACTGAGATATATTATTTGGTAGTCAACTTAGGACTCGAAAAAACAAGCTGAAAGACGTGTTTACATTTAGTATTTATAAATTCATATTCAGATAGGCTAAAGAATAAAAATAAAAGATATCAGTTTTGGCCAGGTTTACAGACCAAATACCCCTATGTGCTTCGTTTGTCGGCGTCGCACTGCATTTATTCATTTGTTAGTTCGCGCGTTTGTTTAGAAATACTAGCTAACCAAAACGTTATAAAATAACAAAGAAAAAAGACAACGGAAGTCCGAAAACAAGTTTTAGTGATTCCCACGCACTATTTACCCCTTTCAAATGAGCTAGTTCTCCTAAAAAAATAATTTTAAAGTCTAAAATTTATACAGAAAACTGACCCAATCAAACCCAATCAAACCCAACCAAAACGTTATAAAATAACAAAGAAAAAAGACAACGGAAGTCCGAAAACAAGTTTTAGTGATTCCCACGCACTATTTACCCCTTTCAAATGAGCTAGTTCTCCTAAAAAAATAATTTTAAAGTCTAAAATTTATACAGAAATCTTGTGTTAAAAAACATATTATTTATCTTCAACTGTTTAATAATAAATTCGTTATTTACGCATCGTTTAATAAGCAATGGGTTTTAATGAATTAATACGCCCATTACTTAACAGGTTCGAGACAATCAAAATAAGAAATTTTAATAAAATCGCCAAACATTCCATGAAAAATTCACAACGCTGAATATTAGATACCCTTTGCTCAGGTTTGTTAGGACAGTTGAATAATTTAGAAATTCATAGTTCTTGGAATTAGACGGTGTCAAAGTCGAATATCTTTCCGAAGTTTCGCCCTCGATTGCACTGCGTAATTTATCGTAAAGAGGAGATATTGAAAATCCCTGTTTTTAGAAAAAATACTTATCAAAAAACTAAGAATTAGCCAGGTAGGTAATAATGTAAGACATTTTGTAATAAAATTTTAAATTCACATTGTAATCTTCTTCAAGAACAGGGGTACGAAATTTTGTAGGTATTCCACTCTTGATAAAATTTGGATAAAAACGTAGTCTTGTTTAACACCCTGTATAAAAGGATGGGACCATTTTAACTAAATTGAATAAAAATTAGCAATTTTAAAGATTTCTTTCTATGAGATGCAGAGAACTGGCACTCCGATATCTCATTTTGTTCAAAAGTTATAATTTACTTTATTTTTATCAAAAAAAGAATCAGAAATTTCAGTTCAATTAAAAATTAGTAGGAGATAAACATATTTTTATATTTAATTTTTATATATATTTTTTTTCATTTCACTTTACTATATAAGTTTATGACTAAAATTAAAATGAAATGTAATGTTCAAGACTTATCTGCAACTTGCAGGCCCTCATAATGTAAAATTTTTGATATTTTTTTGTATTATTTCTGCACTAAAATAAAAACTTTCAAAATTATTTTTCTTTCGAGACGTCCTGATGAAAACCCAGTTTTAATTTTTACCCGACCGCGGAACGCCAAGGAGGGCTATGTTTTTAATAGTCTATGTATGTACATGTACATTGTACATATCTATGTGTGTATGTATTTATGTTTGTACCCTTCTACAGTTCGAACGGCTTAACCAATTTTAACGAACTTTTCAGTCCTGCGAGTGACTTATTAGCTTCCGGTGACTTTTATTAAAATTTAGAACGAATGAACTCAAATATAAAAATCCTAGATAAAAACTAAAAAGTTCAAAATAATCAGGTTATTATAAAAGAACAAAAAACCGTAAGACAAAAGTTGAACTGAAAAGAAATAAACAAGATTTTCTAAATTTTACGAAAATTGATATGATTGCAACATTATTTAGAATACAACAAAACGACTTAACGTTAAGTAAGTCCAGTCGGGTTTGTCCAGGTTAGTTACCCTTTGAACCCATTAGGCCCATTTAACCCGTTAGACCCATTTAACTCACTAGACCCATTTAAATAAACCCATATAAAAAAACGAAAATTTGAACTAAAAAGAACTAAACTAGATAATAAATAGATACTTAATGTTACGTAAAGGTACCCATGGATTAC
>OZ020197.1:51532396-51559896 GCA_963971165.1 Philopedon plagiatum
ATAAACAACTTTGTTTTATAAAAATTGTCTCTAAAATAATAAATTATGGTACTTCTCTCGTGAAGCATTTTCATGTTTTTCTAATTTATTAACACCCTGTATATTTAATCTAAAATTTTTATATGGTAAACTCATTTTTTTGATGAGCAGAACTTTTTTTAAAGAATACTTTCTTTCGTGAAAACGATAATAAAGTTTTTTTCCTCTCTCCAAATCCATCCATGAACACACTGTATAATATATATATATATATATATATATATATATATATATATATATATATATATATATATATATATATACAGGGTGATCCATTAAGGGTGGCGAGCGGCTGTATATCAAAAACCATACATGCTACAACTTTAGGGTAAAAAATTTATTGAGAAACATGACCAAAAAAATTCACTGGAAAATATTTTTAAGTTCCTAATTCTACCGCTTGGGGGCGTAGTCGCTATGCTATGATACAAAATCCTCACTTTCTACTAATATCTTCGATGCAATGTAGGTCACAAATTAACTTTTTATAATATCTGTACTATCCTCTATAAATTTTGTAATACAAATTTTTTCGTAGTTACCATGGTAACGGTGTGGAGAAGGGTAACAATTAAAAATACTTAAAGGGCTGTAACTTCGGTGTGCAGCGAAGGATTTTCTGTCTCTTCCGCACAGAGAAAAACCAGGAGAGCTTTTCCTGGCCTTAGGGCAGGATGCCCCTGCCTACTTATATTTTAGTAGGCTATTGTGAACTGTATTATCTAGGACGCTAGCTGGATCCTTGCAAGGAACAAACACTACTTGAAACTTTTAATAAACACATATATTTTGTAAAAAAAAAGAAATTTGTATAAAAAATGTAAAAAATCATAAAAACTAATCAAAACAAATCAACAGCAGATACCTTAAACTAGACTATAATAGAACCATACTCTCATTCGCTCTTAAAATCGCTTAATTGTAAAACAGATGTAGAATAAATGGAATTACATAATTAATTATAGCAATTGTCTTTAGCGCGAACATATACCTATATTTTTGGTAGATTAATTAATCAATCAATTATTATTGTTGGGGGTTTCTTGTCTCCCCCGAATCACTAGTTGCGGATCAAAACCATAAAACTTTAGGTTAGGTTCAAATAGATTATAGTTGTTAGCGAGTTAGCAACAACAGGTATAAATGTCATAAAATTTTAATGACCCCAGTCAGGTTACCAAGTCATTAAGAGGGATTACCTCAACCAGCATACTACATTCATTTCTTTGCTTTGAAGGAAATTTATACTTGCGGTTTACCGTCTGGAATCGTCTCACAATTCAACCAATGCTGAACACAAATCTAAATTATTTGTAACCAGGAACTAAGCACTTCTTCTTGGCACAGAAGAGTAACTGCGAAATTATTATTTTTATTTTACCGGAATTAAACCGAAGTAAATCTTCTTCGCACAGAAGTAATTTATATCGGAACAGATTGAATCTTCTTGGCACAGAAGAAAACTATGTGAATTTATATGTCGTATTGACGCGTAACTATACGATTGTTAGATTTTTCCCGTTTCGACGAGAAAAAATAGACATTAGAACAAGTCCGATGCGGGATTCGTGACCCGTCACCGTCTTTTTTTCGTTCTGTTTCGGCGAGAAAAAAATGGATTTTGGAACAAACCCGATGCGGGATTCTTTACCCGTTACCGTACTTTTCGGTTCTGTTTTTCGAAGAGAAAAAATATAAATTGGAACAAGCCGATGCGGGATTCGTGACCCGTCACCGTCTTTCTTGGTTCTGTCGTTTTTTACTTTTTCCTTTAACCCTCCGGTTCAAGATGCCCCCCTTGTCCCGCGCGACCGGGAGACCGTTACAATTAGTCATGGGTTGTTCAGTAAATTTAGAAAGTATTTTGTGCCTTTAAAATTATGATAGAATAGCGAAACTCAGCCTGTGTGTAAGAGGAATTTCTTGTAAAAAACATGTTGCAATTAGATATGGGTTGTCGAAAGGATAACTACACCATCTTGAGTTGTAAATTTAGAAAGTATATTTATGCCTTTAAAATTTTGAAAGAATGGCAATACTTAGCCTTTGTGTAAAAAGAATTTCTTGTAAAAAATATATTGCTCTAGACCCGCATGGTTTTTAAGTCTTTTAGTCAGGGTGTGTTAAATCATGTGATATATTATAAGAACATATTTACATAGAAACAAATTATAAAATATTAAAAGTAAAAAAAATAGTATATATTTATATTGTTATATAAAATTGCGTTGTCCGCAACATCCTCCCCCCGTTGAAGTGTACTTCAGGTGAAGGAATATAATAGTGATCGGGAACGTAGCTTTGTTTATTGCTGTTCACCGTCCTCTTCTCTGCTTCTTGCAGTTCCTTTGTGGAAAGAATCCCATATACCTTTCTACAAGGGTTTTTTTGATTTTTAAAATTTATACAAGCCCTGAGACAGTATGCTATTACTCGTTGTAATTTTCTGAAGGAAGAATATTTAAGAAAAATTTCTTCATACAGTCCGTTTTCAGGTTTTTGCAAAAACAGTGTCGTCTTTTTTTCTTCTGGAATATTTTGTATTTCCTCTTTAAGGTCAAAGTTTTTTAGGGTTAAATCTAGCTTGTGTAGAAACTTGGGACCGTGCCACCATAAATTTGATTGTATAAGTTCTCGTGGCATACTGCCTCTCGATAAAATATCCGCAGGGTTATCTGCGGATTTAATGTAATGCCACTGGTATTCGGATGTCAACGTTTGAACCTCCGATACTCTGTTGGCCACAAAAACTGACCAGCGAGACGGATGTCCCTTAATCCAAGACAGTACTACTTGTGAATCAGTCCACAGATGTACTGAATTACTAATTATGTTATTAGCAAATACTGACATAACTTTCCTTGTCAGTTTTGCCATTAAAACAGCTCCGCATAGCTCCAACCTTGGTAGAGTCAGCTGTTTTAAAGGTGCAATTCTGCTTTTTGAAGTTATTAAATTGCAAGAAGTAGTATCATTATTATAGACCACACGCAGATAGACGCATGCGCCGTAGCATTTTAAGCTTGCGTCTGAAAAGGCATGTATCTCAATTTTCACAGCGCTTTCTTTAGGCTGTGTAAGCAAGAAACGAGAAATTTTAAGATTTTTTAGATCTGATACATTTTTTAGAAAGGCTTTCCATTCCTGAAGTAATTCCTGGTTGAGCTGATCGTCCCAGTCAATTTTTGCCAGCCATATTTTTTGCATTAATATTTTGGCTATGACTATGAAAGGATTTATTAGACCAATAGGGTCAAAAATTTGTGCAATAACTGACAGCACTTGCCTTTTTGTCGCTGTTTCATTAAAATTTTTCTTGGGAAGCGTTATTGCAAAGTCATCCTGGCTAGGTTCCCAAGATATCCCTAAAACCTTACTTGTATTGTTATCTGATGTGATAACATATTTATCTTGATAATTATCTAAGGAAATCAATTTAGAAAATTCTTCAGAGTTTGAGCACCATTTGTGTAAACTCATTCCTGCCGTTTTTAGAAGGTTAGTCAACTGCGTGTGTGCATCTAATAGATCTTCTAAGGAGTCAGTACCATATAATATGTCATCGATATAGCACTGATTTTGCAGCGCGTCTGCTGCCAAGGGATAATTATTTTTGTTTTGATTGGCTAGCTCGATTAGGCATCGTGTGCTGAGATATGGAGCACTGTTTGTTCCATATGTAACTGTCTGTAATTCCAAACATTTTAATTTCTCTGTTGGACTGGTTCGCCGTACAATGTTTTGTAAAAAGGTTTGGCTTGGATTTACCTTGATTTGCCGAAACATTTTTTCAATGTCAGCAGTAAAAACAAACTCAGACGTCCTAAACCGGCACAAAATATCAAACAGTTCCGGCTGAACTGTTGAACCCTTAAGCATTATATCGTTAAGGGAATAATCAGTGTTTGATTTCATTGATGCGTCAAATACAACGCGCAGCTTAGTTGTTAAACTGTCCTCGCGAATAACGCAGTGGTGCGGTAAAAAATATTTCATTTCAGACCTTTCATTTCTAGTATTTAGTGGTACTTCTTTGGCGTGACCCAGTGAAACATATTCATCGATGAAGTCTTTGTATTCCTTTCGAAGCATTTCATTTTTGTTTAATTTATTTTCTAGGGCATAAAATCTTTTTGACGCGTGATAAAATGATTCCCCCAATTTAAGGTGCTCTTCAGGGCTTTTCATTGGCAAATTCACTTGAAACCTACCATCCTCGAGTCTGACTGTTGTTTCTTTAAATATATTTTCTGCCAAATTTTCGGCTTCTGAGAGTGGGACCTTCTCTGATATTTCTTCTACAGACCAAATTTTCTGTATCAGCTGATCCGCTCTTTCGTCACATTTAAGCGTGTTGACAAATAGTGAAACGGGCGGTGACTCATCGTCGGAGTCATCAAAATTCACATGTCTTGTCACAGCATGTAACGATCTTTTTTGGACTGGAACACATCCAGAAAGTGTCCAGCCAAGGTGTGTATTTATAAGGACAGGTAATCCCTTGCCCAATTTTCTCATTCCGTTACAAATAAGGTCACTGTAAACGTCCATACCCAGTAGCATGTCTATGGGCTGGCTTTCAAAAAATCTTGGATCAGCAAGTGTTATATCACTGGGAACTTTGAAACAACTTGTATCAATTCTAACTCTTGGAAGGTTGCAAGTTATTTTGTCCAGGACTACGCAGGACACTGAAAATTCTTTTTGATTCGATAAGGTCGAACATATTTTTAAATCCGCCATTTTATGAGAATGGGTTAATTGCTAAGAAATGCTCGTAATTTGCATATTTCTCTTGTAAGTTTTGCATTTAAGCTCCTTTGCTAGGCCTTCGGTTACAAATGAAATCTGACTTCCATTATCCGGTAATGCTCTAGCAACAATTCTCTCACCTCTGTTTGAGTACAGGGTGACTAGCGCTGTGGCTAAAAGTGTTTCGTTCTGAGTTTTGGTAACTGCAGAACAAGATGTAGTAGCGTTATACGACGTCGTACCATTTGTGGGCTTGTTGCCTTGCGCATTTGGTACTGGCGGTTGGGTTGAATTTTGATCAGGGGATTGATTATTTTTTGAGTTGTTCTGTGGAAATGATTGGTTCTGTGACCCATTTCTACTAGAACCTTGACCTAGTCGTCGATTGTTATAAACATTTTGGTTATTGCCGTTGCTATTATTTGCATGAGTATTATAATTATTATTTCCGCGATTAAATTGGAAACTTTGAATATGTAATAGCGTATGGTGCCTTTTGTTACATATAAGGCACGTTCTCTCTGACGTACAATTCTCGAACGTATGTTGGGAGGAAAGACAGTTGCGACATAAAAATTTGTCTTTAGCAAAGTTAAGTCTTTGCTGAATGGATAATTTTTTAAATTTATCACATTGAGAAATGCGATGGGTATTCAGATTGCAATAGAGGCATTTTATTTGGCCTGAACTCGCACCATAATTAAAACTAGAATTATTATTATTGTTAGAAAAGTTTGAATGGTGCGTAGCCTTTGTTCCAGGTTTATATTTGCTATTTGATTTTGGAGCATTAGCAGCAACTGTCTCCATGACTGAGCAGCGCTTATCTATGAAATCAAAAAATTCCTGCAAAGTTGGGAGCTTTTTGCGGTCCCTTTCACTTTCAAATGCCTTATTTGTATTAAAATCTAATTTTTGTGAATAAATATGAATAAGCATTAGGTCTATCCATTCTTCTTTAGGTACGTTCAAGTTTATTATTGACTGAATACCTTGCTTGGCTTGAGTGATAAACTTTCTAACATCAGAGGCTGAAGTTTTGTTAAAAATAGGCACGTCTAATAAATAATTTATTGATATGTGAATTGATAATTCTAAATTCATTGGCGTATCTATCCTTTAAAGTATTTAGAGCTATTAAAAAATTATCGCTTGTTAGTTGTAAACTGTCGATTAATTCGAGTGGCTCTCCTCTAAGATAAGATTTTAAATAAATAAATTTCTGAATGTTCGATAAACTTAAATTATTAACAATTAAATTTTGAAAAAGCTCATCAAAAGCATTCCAGTCGGCAAAGCTACACGAAAAAGGGGATATAGAAATTTCAGGCAATTTTGTGCTTGGGGCTACCTGACTGTGGGTCGCAATACGCGTGGCGCCTTTTAATTTATCTATTGTGTGCCTTATACCTGCTAAAGTGGTGCAATATTTGACCTCCATAGCATCGCAATCGGCTTTAAGAGCATCATCACCTAATTCTTCAATATCCTCCGATAAATTGTCATACTTATTGTAGGATGTAACAAGTAACTGTTCTTTAATTTCAAACTGATATATATCACTTAGATTATCTTTATTGGTAAGGTACCAATTGTGAAGTTTGGTGATGTTACCCTTAATTGGTGCTAACTGCCTTTTTAATGCATCCATTTTAGTTAAATATACTTAAAATTAATATGTAATAAACAGCGAATTTTACCACTCAATTTAACAATTTAAACACTAATATTAACTGCTGTAAAGGCAGACAAAAAATGGACAATAAACCAAAATAAATATTTTCACGTCTTTAAAAAATAGGCTTTAAATCGTCGTTAAACCCTTAGAGTCCTTTAAAATCAAAATTTGCCGCAAATGTCAAAAAAACCTTTAGAAATTTGTCCTTTTTATCTTTGTGTAAAATGTCACTACACAATTCACTAGTGAGAAAACCGCACAAAGCTTTGTTTGGAGTTATTCGGAACTCCTGTTTTTTTGAGAAAAAAATATAATATAAATAAGATTGTAAAAAGTAGCATTATTCCTTACAAAAAATCCTAATTAGCATATCCGGCTCGAAGGACCATAATGTGCAGCGAAGGATTTTCTGTCTCTTCCGCACAGAGAAAAACCAGGAGAGCTTTTCCTGGCCTTAGGGCAGGATGCCCCTGCCTACTTATATTTTAGTAGGCTATTGTGAACTGTATTATCTAGGACGCTAGCTGGATCCTTGCAAGGAACAAACACTACTTGAAACTTTTAATAAACACATATATTTTGTAAAAAAAAAGAAATTTGTATAAAAAATGTAAAAAATCATAAAAACTAATCAAAACAAATCAACAGCAGATACCTTAAACTAGACTATAATAGAACCATACTCTCATTCGCTCTTAAAATCGCTTAATTGTAAAACAGATGTAGAATAAATGGAATTACATAATTAATTATAGCAATTGTCTTTAGCGCGAACATATACCTATATTTTTGGTAGATTAATTAATCAATCAATTATTATTGTTGGGGGTTTCTTGTCTCCCCCGAATCACTAGTTGCGGATCAAAACCATAAAACTTTAGGTTAGGTTCAAATAGATTATAGTTGTTAGCGAGTTAGCAACAACAGGTATAAATGTCATAAAATTTTAATGACCCCAGTCAGGTTACCAAGTCATTAAGAGGGATTACCTCAACCAGCATACTACATTCATTTCTTTGCTTTGAAGGAAATTTATACTTGCGGTTTACCGTCTGGAATCTTCTCACAATTCAACCAATGCTGAACACAAATCTAAATTATTTGTAACCAGGAACTAAGCACTTCTTCTTGGCACAGAAGAGTAACTGCGAAATTATTATTTTTATTTTACCGGAATTAAACCGAAGTAAATCTTCTTCGCACAGAAGTAATTTATATCGGAACAGATTGAATCTTCTTGGCACAGAAGAAAACTATGTGAATTTATATGTCGTATTGACGCGTAACTATACGATTGTTAGATTTTTCCCGTTTCGACGAGAAAAAATAGACATTAGAACAAGTCCGATGCGGGATTCGTGACCCGTCACCGTCTTTTTTTCGTTCTGTTTCGGCGAGAAAAAAATGGATTTTGGAACAAACCCGATGCGGGATTCTTTACCCGTTACCGTACTTTTCGGTTCTGTTTTTCGAAGAGAAAAAATATAAATTGGAACAAGCCGATGCGGGATTCGTGACCCGTCACCGTCTTTCTTGGTTCTGTCGTTTTTTACTTTTTCCTTTAACCCTCCGGTTCAAGATGCCCCCCTTGTCCCGCGCGACCGGGAGACCGTTACAATTAGTCATGGGTTGTTCAGTAAATTTAGAAAGTATTTTGTGCCTTTAAAATTATGATAGAATAGCGAAACTCAGCCTGTGTGTAAGAGGAATTTCTTGTAAAAAACATGTTGCAATTAGATATGGGTTGTCGAAAGGATAACTACACCATCTTGAGTTGTAAATTTAGAAAGTATATTTATGCCTTTAAAATTTTGAAAGAATGGCAATACTTAGCCTTTGTGTAAAAAGAATTTCCTGTAAAAAATATATTGCTCTAGACCCGCATGGTTTTTAAGTCTTTTAGTCAGGGTGTGTTAAATCATGTGATATATTATAAGAACATATTTACATAGAAACAAATTATAAAATATTAAAAGTAAAAAAAATAGTATATATATTGTTATATAAAATTGCGTTGTCCGCAACATTCGGTTTGCGTTAACCAAATGTAACAAACTATGGCTTGTTTTAAAGAACTTTTTATCCTAATTAAATATTTTTATAAATAATTTTAAAATTAGTTTGTGCGGTTGATAAAAGAGGGCGCTTTTAAAAAAATATATTTGTAGCTTCGATTTCTTAAAAAATTTAAATGCAACCATTCATCCATTTTTAATATATTTTGTAGTTTATTAGTTACTAAAGATAACTGCAAAAACCGGAGGTCGTTTTCTCTTGTCTTTTAAAAGTTATCGCAAGAATAGTGGAAGAGTGTAATTCCACTTTGGCTTTTACCAAAGTTTTGCTATTTTCCTTTATAAAAAGAGTTGGAATCCTACAAACATAGCCTTTTTTGACTATGTTTACTCATGTTCAGCTTTTTTTTAAATAAATTATGTTATTTTGTTTTTTATTTTAGTTATTTATCTAAAGAATGCAATAATAATCTAAATGTACATTTATTGCCAAGGCGGCCATGGACAATTACGAAATAAAACAAAAGAATTACCTTGTCATTCCGTCTAAAATTATATAATTTGACAGTTTCTGTTATTGTCGTGACAATTAAGGCTATTCTTGTGAGACAAGTGATATTTTTTTAAGGAACAATGCCTTTTACAATTGAAGAAGCCTACGATATGTTAGCCATTTATTTTCAATTGTTTGAAAACGCAGTTTTGGCTTCGAGAGAATACGCTATGCGTTATCCTCATAGAGTTCACCATTCCAGAAAAGTTTTTCAGCGTTTAGCTCGCCGCTTAAGACAACATGGTCATGTTCAGCCAGTTCTCTGCTTAAGAAGACGCCGTCCTGCAAGAACCGAGGATAACGTTATTAATGTACTGGCATATGTTCACGCAGAACCCCATATTAGTATAAGAGAAATTGTCAGAGATTTAGAAATTTCTTACGGTACAGTACAAAGAATCCCTGTGGACAAAAAATTACACCCGTACCATGTAGTGCTACATCAAGCCCTAAGTGTTGCTGATTTTGACAATATATTAAACTATTGCTATTGGCTAAAAAATATGATTAGAGATAATCCCCAATTTTTATCTCAAATATTATGGACAGATGAGGCCTCATTTACTAACACTGGGAGAGTAAACCTGCACAAAATGCACTATTGGTCAGAGACCAACCCAAACTGGATGCGTGAACTTGATAATCAACATCGATGGACAGTTAATTATAATAATTTGGTGTGGGTTTGTAAATGGAATGATTATCGGACCGCATATTTTTGAAGGTATCTTAACAGGTGAAATGTACCTAAATTTTTTACTATTTGATTTGCCAGGATTATTGGAAAATGTTCCTTTAAATGTAAGAAGAAGCGTTGCAGCTCGATGGGTGCCCCGCTCATTATTCACTTGTGGTACGCAATTTTCTTGACGAACATTTTCCCGACGCGACGGATGGATTGGCAGGGGAAGTGTATTTCCCTGGCCGGCGAGGTCCCCCGACTTAACCTGTTTGGATTATTATTTATGGGGCAGAGTTAAAGACATTGTTTACAAAGTCCGACCAACTACTAGAGAAGACATGGTGATTCGAATTGGAAATGCTTTGAATAGTTTATCTCAGGCTGAAGTAGAAGCAGCCGTAATTTCTACAAGAAGACGACTTAATTGTTGCATTTCAAACGATGGAAAACAATTTGAATATTTAAAATAAGTTGTTTTTAATTACATAAATTATTTTATTTATTTTTTTGTTTTATTTCGTTATTGTCCATGGCCGCCTTGGCGATAAATGCAATACTTGGATTGATATTGCATTTTTTAGATAAAAAAAATAAAAGAAAATACCATAATTTAATTTAAAAAAAAGCTGAAAATGAGTAAATATAGCCGAAAAAGGCTATTTTTCTAGGATAGCAACGTTTCAATAAAGGAAAATTACACTCTCCCACTATTTTTGCGATAACTCTTAAAAGACAAGAGAAAACGACCTCCGGTTTTTGCAGTTATTTTTAGTAGGTAACTAATAAGCTACAAAATATATCAAAAATGGATGAATGGTTGCATTTACATTTTTTAAGAAATCGAAGCTAGAAATATATTTTTTTTAAAAGCGCCCTCTTTTATCAACCGCACAAAGTAATTTTAAAATTATTTATAAAAATATTTAATTAGGATAAAAAGTTCCTTAAAACAAGCCATAGTTTGTTACATTTGGTTAATGCAAACCGAAGTTACAGCCCTTTAAGTATTTCTAATAGTTACCCTTCCCCACACCGTTACCATGTTAACTGCGAAAAAATTGTTATTACAAAATTTATAGAGGATAGTACAGATATTATAAAAAGTTAATTTGTGACCTACATTGCATCGAAGCTATTAGTAGAAAGTGAGGATTTTGTATCATAGCATAGCGACTACGCCCCCAAGCGGTAGAATTAGGAACTTAAAAATATTTTCCAGTGAATTTTTTTATATATATATATATATATATATATATATATATATATATATATATATATATATATATATATATATATATATATATATATATATATATATATACAGTGACCGGCAAAAAGTTCACAACATATGGGAAAAATTTTTATTAGGTGAGTATTGGAAAAACTTTTCCGGGGGATCGGTTCTGCATGTCCGATAACCTAAAAATCGATTTTGACATACGTCACGTGACCACTGGTATAGCGTCAAATTAAAAAAAAAATTGTTAATTTACAAGAAGTGAGGTTAGTTGACGAGATATCAAAAAAAGTTATTTGAAAAAATTGCTTAGAATTAAATTCTAGGTCCTTGTGCAAAATTTTAAGATTTTATTTAAAAAAATTGGAAAACTCAATTTTTTTTAAATATTTTTTTATCGATTTACAAATTTCCAGTTTTTTTCGTTTAGATAGCTTGACTAATGTAAAGCCCATATATCTGGATGAAAATAAACGAATGTAGTAGTTTTTTCTACAATTGACAGGACAAAATTAAAAAAAACAGGGTTTCGCCGGACGCTAGCTGTTGCAATGATTTGTATCTAGCAGCAGTGTCAAAATTTTAGAGACATTTCAATGAGATTACATTGAGAAAACCTTAATCGTCTTAAATATATCTGAAGTTCGACTTTTTGTAAAGTTAAGGGGAGTAAAATAGATAATTAACAAAAAATTACCTGTTTATTTAATCGAAATTTCATAAACGAAAACCAATGTAAGAAAAACTTAAAAGTAGTCAAATTCTGTACTAACAACATAAAAAATCATTGTTTTTCCTTGGGTGCACAAAATTTAAAACTCAGTATGACCACCATTTCTCTCCATACATACTATTGTTCTCGAGCGAAACTCTCGATTAACATTTCGGAGCATTTTACGATTTATTTGCAATACACAATTTCTAATGACATTCTCTAAATTTTGTATATTCCTAAAGGGTCGATGTTTGTACACAGAGTTCTTTAGGTATCCCCACATAAAGAAATCTAACGGAGTCAGATCTGGTGATCTCGCAGGCCACGGATTTTCAGAAAACCGTCCTATCCACTGGTTTCCAAATTCTTGATCCAGCCATCTCTTCACCTCATTTGTGGAATGAATGCTAGCTCCGTCTTGTTGAAAGTATAAATTTCTTCTTTCGGCTAATGACAAATTGTCTAAAAAGTCAGATATCTCAGTTTGTAGAAATTCTAAATATCGTTCTGAATTTAAATTGTCTCTAAAGAAAAAAGGTCCCACTATTCTGAGGTTGAAAATTCCGCACCACACATTAACCTTAAAACTATATTGGTCTTTACTCTGAATTACAAAGTCTGGGTTTTCGGTGGCCCACCATCTACAGTTTTGTGAACTGACGGTTCCGTTAGAGGTAAATGTAGCTTCATCCGAGAAAAGAACGTTCTTTGGGAAATTAAAATCTTCCTCAATCATACCCTGGAACCAGGCACAAAAATCGAAGCGGGCGTCATAATCCCTATCTTTTAATACTTGTACAAATTTAGGTTTGTACGGATGAAATTTGTTTCTTTTTAATATCCTCCGCACAGATCTTTCGTGAATGTTAGTGATCTCCGATATTTGACTAACTGCTAATTGGGGTGTTTCTGTGATCGACAAACACACATCCAGAGAACCTTCGTCACCTGTTACCGGTTTTTCATGGGAAACTTTATACTGATTTTCTACCGATCCCGTTTCTTTAAATTTATTGACTAGACGAGATACTGTGGAATAATGGAGGGATTTATCGGGGTGCCTCTCATTAAAAATTGCTGCTGTTTCTCTATGGCTTTTGTAATTATCTCCAGAAATTAAAATAATTTCTATCTTTTCCTGAAGAAGTAGTGTGGGTGCCATTTTAAGGAATAAAATATTAATAAACTTATGTAAAATATCAAACTTAGTAAGATGCGAGACATAAACCAATGACATAGGTTGAAATCAAACAAATTATAATTTGTTTGACATTTTTCTGTTGTTTTTAACCTACTAGATTATTTGGTTGTTTTAATTTCAGAGCCTGCTTTGGTAGTTTTAAGTACAACTAAATAGACCTGGTTGTTAAATTTATGTGCGAAAAATCTTAATAAAATCTTGATACAGTCATTTCATTAGATTCAAACCATTGCAACAGCGAGCGTCCGGCGAACACCTATTTTTTCGATTTTGTCCTGTCAATTGTAGAATTGTAGATCTGACTCCGTTAGATTTTTTTATGTGGGGATACCTAAAGAACCCTGTGTACAAACATCGACCCTTTAGGAATATACAAAATTTAGAGAATGTCATTATAAATTGTGTATTGCAAATAAATCGTAAAATGCTCCGAAATGTTAATCGAGAGTTGCGCTCGAGAACAACAGTATGTATGGAGAGAAATGGTGGTCATACTGAGTTTTAAATTTTGTGCACCCAAGGAAAAACAATGATTTTTTGTGTTGTTAGTACAGAATTTGACTACTTTTAAGTTTTTCTTACATTGGTTTTCGTTTATAAAATTTCGATTAAATAAACAGGTAATTTTTTGTTTATTATATATTTTAATCCCCTTAACTTTACAAAAAGTCGAACTTCAGATATATTTAAGACGATTAAGGTTTTCTCAATATAATCTCATTGAAATGTCTCTAAAATTTTGACACTGCTGCTAGATACAAATCATTGCAACAGCTAGCGTCTGGCGAAACCCTGTTTTTTTAATTTTGTCCTGTCAATTGTAGAAAAAACTACTACATTCGTTTATTTTCATCCAGATACATGGGCTTTACATTAGCCAAGCTATCTAAACGAAAAAAACCGGAAATTTGTAAATCGATAAAAAAATACCTATTTAAAAAAAATTGAGTTTTCCAATTTTTTTAAATAAAATCTTAAAATTTTGCATAAGGGCCTAGAATTTAATTCTAAGCAATTTTTTCAAATAACTTTTTTTGATATCTCGTCAACCAACCTCACTTTTTGTAAATTAACAATTTTTTTTTTAATTTGACGCTATACCAGTGGTCACGTGACGTATGTCAAAATCGATTTTTAGGTTATCGGACATGCAGAACCGATCCCCTGGGAAAGTTTTTCCGATACTCTCCTAATAAAAATTTTTCCCATATGTTGCGAACTTTTTGCCGGTCACTGTATATTTTTACATATATATTCAAAAAACGTATCTCTTTAGGGTTGCAACAGGAAATCCAGTGGTTTTTACACTTACACCTCCGGAATGCTATATGGAAATTCGATATGGGTATGGAACAGGTGGAAACAGAGTAACAGGTCCAGTTAGAGTGGGGGATCCACTAACACTTATCATTTATATGAGAAGTAAATATGGTAAGTTTTTATGTATACTTATTTTTAATATAGGTAGGCGAAATCGAATTATTGCAATGGAGGTACAGCTACTGGCAATTTTAACTTTCAGGTCTAAATGAAGACGCGACACAGTGGTTCCGATAGCTAATCTGACTTGACAAAATTATTTCTATGTTTTTTCTGGGAAAATAACAATAAAAAATGGCTGCTATTTGTATATTTCCTCATAAATATTTAGTACAAACGATTTTTTTTTTACAAAATTTGACACTTTTTTTTTCGCACTAGCTCGCGAATGTTTCCATCAGGATCCTCCACACCACTTTTAGTCATTATATTATAATCATACACACACACTCTAGTCTTCTTGAAATGTTAGGGGCATTTCGCCAAACCTCAAACACTTTTCTTCTTGGAATTCCAAGATCACTGAAAAAATTATTACAAAAAAATATGGTTGAACATGGTTATAAAATAGTTAAAATTAAACACCCAAAGAGGTAAACTAACCGCTGAAAATAACGTTACAACGGCCTTCGGCGGCCTTTGCAATTGCGGGCCTGCTATTTCAATTAGAAGTCGAACAATTTAAAGAAATTTGGCTCTTTAATTACGTCAACCAAAGAAGACAACAATAATAATAAAATACAAAAAAAATATATTAAAACCAAGGGAAATACCTGTAATTTATTCTGCCAAACTCACTTATTTATTAGATAAAATTTTACCCGTACAGAGACTGTAGTTCCGAACATAAATGAAGACGGGTGCCATCGGGATACAAAGGATCACGGTAACAGAGACTTCTGCCTGATTTTGCGTAGACTCTATTATGTTATTTCTAAAACGGGTTGTACTTTATAGATACACAACTATTTATGACCATAATAAGATACAATATATGTTGTTTTAAAGTTCAAGAAATTTTACCTTTTGTCAAGCTAGATTTTTAATACGAACGTCTGTGCGCGATGCATATCTGAAAATTTGGGTTGTCAATGGATGTACTGCTTATTTTCTACAATCCACCTCATTAGGTGAAGTCACACCAGGTTTCTGGTGCAGCTAGGTACAAAAAATAAAAAAAAACAGAAACACGGTCATCTAGTAGACCTGTATGACATGATATATATTCAAAATTGCATCAAAACGCTTAACAAATAAACAAGATATTTAGGTGGCGCATACTGTATGCTGGGGTATAGTATAATAAGAGCTAAAAATGGACTGCATATAAATTTGGTTGGGGAGATAAGAACGAGAAAGAGTTTGAATAAATAATTTGGCAAAAGGGCGACAGCGTGACACAAATACTAATAATATAGCCCACCTTTTCGTCGAACTCCCTTACCACAATTTCTTCGTAGTGGCCCCCAGGTTGATCCCATGTGCTGCGCTTCCAGAACCATGGCTATACAGTATGTCCACGGATGGGGTAGACAAGAAGACAAATGGACCAAAAAGTGAAAGATACGAAAAAAGGTCATTCTTTATAAAAAAATTTGCTTGCTTTAAAAATAAGATCCACGATGCTTCTTGTACAGGGTATGCAAAAAATACAAAAACGTAAAATTTGGTTAAGAATAAAGTTGCCTTATCTTAAATTTTAATCCAAAACGTCACATTGCCACCCTTTTTATTTGATTACACCTTTGATAACTGTGACGTATTTGTCAAAATAATAAAGATGTTATCTTCAGAGATTTTAGAGCAAAAAATATTTATACTCCAAAATTACAGACTCATACAGGTTAAAGCCAATTGCTTATAGAATTATTAAATAATAATTGTAATATTCGAGAAATATTTCTTATTTTATTAAAACCCCCGTTTGCACCAACAGTTTTAGGGGATCCTTAGTATAAAGAGATCCCTGACTTTAGGCTAAGTAACGATTTCGTTTGATGCAACATTTTTTCCGTACCTAAGATGGTTTAAGGAAGCCGTAAGTTACGGACCCAAATTTCATCACCTAAATCGTGACCTAGAAATTACACAAGATGTTATGTTGACATAATATTAAAAACAGCAAACATATCGAAAATGTATAAATAATATCTGTCCAACAATCAAAATTATGTAACCAGTTGAAACATATAACAAGTGATTGTCAAAATCTTATAAAAGGTATTTTTCGAGTGATTTGAGAGCATAAAGGTTATCTGAATTAATTTTTTATATACATTTATATGTAAAAACTTGGCATATTTTATAAAAAAAAAAACAGGAAAATCCGAAAAACAGCACTTTTAAAATTAAAATTTAAAAATATGAAAATAGGACGAACTAACTATAGCCAGCTGATGGCGTAATTTACCACGTGCTTCTAACCAATGAATAAAGAAACTAACTTCTAACTGATTTGCCGGTTACAAGATGGCCGTCATACCCTTTTATTTTCTTTGGATGGCCGCTTTGGCAAGGCGCGCTCAAAATCGGCTCCTTTCAAAATGCGGATCTTTTCTCTTCTGAAAGGTTGATAAATTTTGTGGCTATGATTCGAGCGAACAGACTGAAATTGTTTATTGCATAGAAAACATAAAAATCAATTTAATAATTGCATTCAATATAATACAAGACAAAATTATGATTTTTGTCTACCTATACCTTCCTCTAGTCTTGTAAAAAAATCAGTAGAATATGATTCTAAAAAGATTTTTAATAACCTTTATGTATAAAAAATATTTTAGTATTTAAAAAATTTAGAAAAGTTGTTAAGAAGTTATTATTGGAGAAGGTATTTTACTCATTAAATGAGTATTTTGAGGATACTTTGTCATGATTATTTAATTAAATCATTTTGTAGTGTAATTAGATTTATAGTATTATTGATTTATATACCTGCTTTATATTTTTAGTTTTTAGCTTTGTCTATAACGATCTAAGTCTTTTTGACAATAAAGCATATTTTGATTTGATTTGATCTTGATTTGGGTCATTGCGGTATTCAAAAGAACAAATCTTCAAGATACACATAGATGTCAGCAGCAGTCAATATGCCTAGGCTCCGAAATGTATCCCTACAGGAATCGCGATTGCATATTTTTGTATTAAAAAGATACGGTTTACCCCAGCACTGGCTCCCCAATGTTCTACAAGAAAAACCTCACAAGCTGCCACTAATTTTGATATTCAGATTTATTGCGAGTATGTTTCTGATTACACTGCTAAACACAATGTTCTCTTCTTACAGACTTTCTAAATCATTTTCGGTTCATTGTTGGTCGCTGATTAGGATTCTGGCAATCCCTAACACGTCAAGTTTTTGGTAAAAATGAAGGAATACCTATAGGCGAAAAATAGCGTGTTTAGCCAATTTTAAACTAATAAATAAATATTATATGTGCTCAAGTTTCCAGTAAAAATGCAAACATTCTTGAGCCACAAACTAAATGATGTTGTTGATCGATACGAGAGTTTTTTTTTATATAATCAGAAAGTAAGCCCCAAAATCACTTTCTTGGGACTTTTAGGTTATGATATCTTGGGAATCTAATATTACAGCTAAATGTGGCTAGATTTGGTTCCAGCGCAGAAAGTTCTATTGACCTAAAACAAACAAAAAACATGCAGACCTGCTTTTATAATTTCCAAATTAGGTATGCCCGAAATTGTCGAAATCCGCCATCTTGGATTCCCTGGGGGTTCCAAGGAGAAATTAACATCAGAAATGGAAAGAGCAATAATTTTTATCCTTTTAAACTACATTTCGCGTACGCAGCTTGCAAAACGGGGCAATGGTAAATGACTGCCCATTAATGGTCGATCTAGCGGAACTGGAATACGCTTACCCATGAATGTTAGTACCTATAAAATCTTAGTCCACGGATTTTGTGGAAAACTTCTGCTTAAGAATTTTTTATTTGTTTTGGAAACTAGGAGACTTGACCTTCAATTTGAGCCATCGTAGATCTCTTTAGCCAGTACCATTCGGAAGTTATAAGGGATCGAAGAGTGCCAAGAACGCTGTTTTTCTTTTCTTCTTCATTTTTCTTGATAACTTGACGTGATACGAAAATTTTACGGCCAGATTCTTAATTAGCGACAGATAATCTACCAGTAAGGACATTCCAATCTCTTGAGAGAGAAAACAAGTCGAAATTTATTGACCATTGACCATTGATATTTATTACCACTGTTCAATTTTTAAACAGTGAACATATTATGTACTTACATATATATTATATAATAATAATATACAATATATACTTATTGCATATATACGTATTTGCAGATGGGTTTGATATCGTTGTCAACGACTGCTATGCCCATAATGGAGCTACGAAGAAGATTCAACTTATTGATGAATATGGGTAAGTTATTTTTAATATAATTTTTATTTTATTAATTCATATCCAAAAATATTTACTTACCGTTGACAAGAAAATGATAAATCTTGAACTTTCGGTATGCTTTGGTAACAGTCAAATTTACCCTACTAGAGTTTAACAAATGGGGGTAATTCCAGAGACGGCTTCTAACCTAGTTGGAAATAAAATTAGGATTCGATTTGAAAATAAAATACAAATATTTATTTACCCACATTGTGTTATTTGAAAGTGCGAGATACGAAAATATCATACAGGGTGTCTGAAAAGTCTTAGCATGGGCAAATATCTTTACTATTAATAAAGATAGCAACACCAAATTTTAGTTGTACCTTATTGGTTAGTAAATCTACTTTTTTACGTAATTTGACTCTTTCAACCCCCTTGGGGGGTTACGCTAGCGAGTTGAGGTCCAAAATTTTGGATGCAAACCTATGCCGTGTGGCCTCTTCGTTTAAAAGTCTTCAAAAAAGAAACATTGTTTTAGTATTTTAGTATTTATTTATTATTGTAATTCATTTTTAAATGGCAAGCCTATAAAAATTATAACTCGTAAATCGTATAATCGGGCGGGGCACAAGTCGACCATTAGTCGGCCACTTGTTCCAAACAGTACAAGTCGGCGCTGCTATTTTTTGTTTTGTAGGGCACTTTTTTCTAACTTTTTTCCAACTTTACTTCTTCATTTGTCGTTTTTATATGTTTTGTTTTTTGACATCTGCGCAGTAGACCAAAATGCGTACCATGCGCAAACCGAGCGTGCTAGACATGCGCACGGAATTTCAGGAGTTGGACTTTGGTGTCTACATTTGAACCCATTCATTTTTCAGAATATATCTCCAGTAGTTAAGGTACCACTACGTATTTAACTTTATAACTTTGTTCCCAAGTTTTTTTCCACTTTATTTTTCATTTTTTGCCATGTGCGCAGTAGACCAAAATGCGTACCACGCGCAAACCGAGCGTGCTAGACATGCGCACGGAATTTCAGGAGATGGACTTTGGTGTCTACATTTGAACCCATTCACTTTTAAGAATATATCTCCAGTAGTTAAGGTACCACTGCGAATTTAGACAACAAAGTACATCCCCTGAAATTTCGTGCGAATGTCTAGCCCTCTTGGTTTGCGCGTGGTACGCATTTTGATCAATGGTAAAACTTTTTCCCCAAGTTTTTTTCGACTGTATTTTTCGTTATTTGCCACCGCGCAGATAGCAAAAAAAGAAAAATAAAATCGAAAAAACTTGGGAAAAACGTTATAAAGTTAAATACGCAGTGGTACCTTAACTACTGGAGATAGATTCTTAAAAGTGAATGGGTTCAAATGTAGACACCAAAGTCCATCTCCTGAAATTCCGTGCGCATGTCTAGCACGCTCGGTTTGCGCGTGGTACGTATTTTGGTCTACTGCGCACATGGCAAAAAACGAAAAATAAAGTCGCAAAAACCTTGGGAAAAAGTTATACAGTTAACTACGTAGTGGTACCTTAACTATTGGGGATATATTCTTACAAGTGAATAGGTTCGAATGTAGACACCCAAGTACATCTCCTGAACTTGCGTACGCATGTCTAGCACGCTCGGTTTGCGCGTGGTACGCATTTTGGTCTACTGCGCAGATGTCAAAAAACAAAACATATAACAACGACAAATGAAGAAGTAAAGTTGGAGAAAAGTTAGAAAAAAGTGCCCCACAAAACAAAAAATAGCAGCGCCGACTTGTGCTGTATGGCACAAGAGGTCGACTAATGGTCGACTTTTGCCCCGACCGATTATACGATTTACGAGTTATAATTTTTATAGGCTTGCCATTTAAAAATGAATTACAATAATAAATAAATACTAAAATACTAAAACAATGTTTCTTTTTTGAAGATTTTTAAACGAAGAGGCCACACGGCATAGGTTTGCATTCAAAATTTTCGACCTCAACTCCCTAGCGTAACCCCCCAAGGGGGTTGAAAAAGTCAAATTACATAAAAACGTAGATTTATCAACCAATAAGGTACAACTAAAATTTGGTGTCGCTATCTTTATTAATAGTAAAGATATTTGCCCATGCTAAGACTTTTCAGACACCCTGTATGATATTTTCGTATCTCGCACTTTCAAATAACACAATGTGGGTAAATAAATATTTGTATTTTATTTTCAAATCGACTCCTAATTTTATTTCCAACTAGGTTAGAAGCCGTCTCTGGAATTACCCCCATTTGTCAAACTTTAATTATTATCTAAGAAACAGTGGCGTGCAGTGAAAGATTTACACAGGGTTGCGTTTCGTATTTTTTTGTCGCCATGCTGTCAAAAATCTGCCGTCCTAATAATAAGGAAAACAGTTCTTCTTCCGTCACTAGAATTAAGAATTTGTTTGTCCTGTCATGAATATTGTACAGGACGGCCGAAATTCTAAACGATATTATTACATCTTTATTTACTGTCACTGTCACAATAACCTCTTTACTAACAACAAATCAGCACGTTTCTAAGATAAAACTAAAAATCCACAACGAAAGCTTATCTGGATCCTTTATACACCCTTTTGCTGCTCCTGGAAAATTCTGAAACATTCTAGAAGGATCAAACCAGGAAAATAAAAGACTGTGATAAAATGGAACGGAATATTATGTTCTTTCATAGGCGTAAAATGTGGAAAAATTAACCAGGAAGTAAATTAAAAACTAATATAAAATAAACCTTAAAACTCAAAATACACCAACATAAACTAAAGCTAAAGAGTCTATAAACTTCTGCGAAGTCCGCCATTGCCCCCCCCCCCCTTCAAAGCTTGATTTCCCGATCAAGTTTCTTGATGTTGGTAACGGGTCAGCCTGTCAAGATGCATGACTTTCATCTTCGAATGATGGTTTTTCTGAATTTTTTTACAATAGATCGTTAAGCCGGATGACTTCATTGCACGGCCCTTCCCATGACTTGTGGAGTTTTGGTGAGCGCCCTATGGTTCTTTTTGAATTGTGTAAACAAACTTTCTCACCAAGCATAAATCCACCAGTGTTGGCTTTCAAGTCATATCGGGTCTTAATTCCACCACTTTCTGTTTGTAACTTTTAGCGGACTTCTTCGTGTAGATCTTAAAGTTGCTTACTGAGCTGACTTGCGTAGTTTTCCGATTTTCTTCAACATCAGGTAGACGTCCAATGAGCAGGTCGATAAGAAGACCTAACTCTTTTCCGAAAATTATGCCAACAGGCGTTTTCCCAGTTATTTCGTGGACTGCAGAGCGATAACCGAGTAAAAATGGCTGAATGCATTTGTGCCAGTTATTTTGTGATTTGAATTCTAATATAATTTTCCAAAGTTCTGTTAAATCGCTCCACCATCCCGTCGGACTGAGGATTTAGGGATATTGTCCTGGTTTTGTGAATTCCTAGAAGTTTACCCAGGCTTCCAAATACTGCATATTTAAAATTCTTGCCTTGGCCAGAGTGTATTTCTCTTCGATATGGAGTATTGACAAATCCACTCTTCAAATAGTATGTCGGCAACAGTGGTAGCCTCTTGATTCGACATTGGGTAGACCTCTGGCCTTTTGCTAAAGTAATCCCTCGCCACTAAAACGTAGCGATTGCTGGATTCGCTAACAGGAAATGGTCCTGCTACATCTATAGTAATTCTTTGGTGTGTTCCTACATTCTACTGCTTCGTCTTGCTACGGCCGCGGGTCTTTGGTTATTTGCTGACAGCACAGTCGGTACAAGTTCTGCACCATTCTTTAACATCTACGCAGATTTTCAACCAATGGAACCTCTCTCCAACTTTTTCAAGAGTTTCATTACTCCTAAGTAGCCGCCACCTACACCATTCTGTAAAGCTTGCGGTACTTCCGAAACCCTTTTGGTGGGTAATATAATCTGATATTTGTGATCTTTACCATCAGAACTCTCCCAAACTCTTTTCAATACACCATCTTGCATTACTAAAGAATTCCATAATGCCCAGTTGAAGCATTTTTATTTTACGCATATTTCCCCATAGGGAAAAATGTTATACGGGTATTATTTACGTAAACCTTTTCATTTAAGTCCTTTATAACTTTCTTATTCTGTCCGTATAACAAATTAAATAACTTTCTACTTTCTGAAGAATTGCACCATGGCATATCACGATCTCTGGCTTCATTGTCAGTAGCTAGTTTTGGGAGTTCGCTATTCCGTTATTTCCTCAATTCACCATTCCGCTGACAATATTTTTAGATGAATGGCGCGAGGATAGCCACAACTTGAGTTGATTCTGTTTTTTTCTTTTGAAAAAGGGTTAAGAAAAATACGTTTTTTTAACAGAGGCTATAAATATAGGAAGGACAAAGAAAATGGGTCTTATGTCGTTTTGAATCTGCGAAGAAGCAGATAGACGAGACCTATTTCATTGAGGCTCTCTTTAGTGCTGGTTTTGAAAGTTTGAGATTTGAAAGTTTTGAACAATTTTGTTTCCTGAAAGGAAAGCCTTTTATAGAAAAAGAAACGTTACTGTATGCCTTTGTCGATGGTCTTTTTAATTTGATGTAAGTAGAAATACGCCATTTTGTAGATTCCTTATGCTAAGAATTTGTTTCATCTCTTTTAGTTGTCTGAAATTATTTAGTATGGTGGAAACGTATTTTTATTGGCTTTTTATCGTTCCCTCATAACTAGAGGTAAGTTTTCTTTATCGGAGCCCTCCGTATCATAGCTTTTGTCGTGTGACATTATAGGGTATAAATTCATTTTAGGGTTCACCTTCGGGATTCACCACCGTTAGGATCCACCTTTGGGATTCATCCATTTTAAACCACCGTTAGGGACCCCCCTTTAAGGTCATTTTAAGATCACGCTTTAGATTCACCATATTATATAGAACGAGTAGTGTCAAATCTTGGAGAGGCAGCATGTTGGTGCCTTGATAACAATTAGATCCAGAAGAATACAAATTTAAGGCCAGTTTGTTCCATTTTTATTTATAATTATTTAAACATATAACTTCCCAATTATGTCTGGTAATCTTAGCAAACCTTCTTTCATTCAATATGTAATGGCAAATTGGTTGCGATCATAATTTTCTTATTTTAACTAAAAGATTTTAATTTATGCCCTATTCGAATACTTACATAAATATCGACTAGTGGTTAGTATTTAGTATACTTAAAGTGTTTATCAAATGATACGAACCAATTCAGCTGAAATATTTTTGGAACCATCTTAATTGATGTGTAAATATGTAAAAATGTAAACAAAATGTTCAAAATTTGTAAAAAGTGGGTCCAGTATTAATACTGAAATAAAAGTTAATTTGTTTGGGACCAAGATCTTTATGTTTGCGATATTCAGGTGCATTAGTGCTAACTTCTACAAACGGTTTCTGATTTCACCTGAGTCAAGAGTCAACATCATCAAAAAAGTCAGTGGCGCTCAAAATAAAAACATCACATGTGATCTAAGACAGAACAAGCAAAGCAGTCATGGCCGAACTTAGGGAAACTCTAACTCACCGAATGCTAGCTAGGGCTTATAATATTACCCAAGTAATATTGAAATACAGTAACCTTTACCTTTTTCAGATTTTGAGGAAAGTTCTTGGAATATGGGTCGCTCCGTATTATTGTTCTTTAACATTATGAATCTTATTGTTGCTCTTTGGATAGGACTTTAGGATCCCAATCTAAAGAACATTGAAGCTGTATTCTTCGACAGTAGAAATTATCAGGATCTTCTTGTTCTTCCTGCCTGTTGCAATATCTGCATTCTTTTGGGCAAGGTCTTCTTGACAAAACATCTGCAAAGATGAATGGCCCATTCTCAGGAGAAATTTTTGACCATATTGATCGCGAAAGACTACTGAAGAAACGAGAAATATGGCATAAGCGGTACTGTACTTGAGTGGTTAAAAGATTATCTAAGTGGTAGGTCGCATTGCACAAGAATAAGGTCGGATATATCAAGTACGGTTGAGAATGGACTAGGGGTACCGCAGGGAAGTGTCCTCAGTCCTCTTCTGTTCACAGCCTATATTAATGATGTAGTATTTAAAAAAATTCATTTGTAAGCAGTGGCGTATTTAGGCCCCGGGCTACTTAAATCTGGCTGCCCCCACCGTCAGCATTTCATATCTTTTATCCAATACAAAAACGATTAATTGATCTAATACTTTATGTTGCAGTAGAAATAACATGTTGAGGAAAAAACATAAATGTATAAAAAAAGATGGAACGTAAAAAATAAAATATATAAAATTGTTTTTTTTTTTCATTCTTCAATATAGGTAAGTTCTAAAAATTTATTTATTTATTGTTTTTAATGAATTCATCACGACAGTCATTTTGGACATAAAACAGAATTCCTAGGGAAAAGTGCGACTTTATCTATTTTTTCATTAGAAATTAATGTACAATTCTAGAGGAGCTTCGGAGCAAAACCGAATAAATCCACTATAAACGTTTTTTGGGAAAAGACGATTTTTCTGTAGCGCAAAAAGTACTAGCTTTTTCGTTTGATTGGTAAGTAAATAGTATTGGGAATATCATAATATAACTTCTCCGACAGTAGAAATTCGAAAATATGATAAATGTAAAAAATATATCAGAAACAAAAATGGATTTATTCGGTTTTGGTTGAAACGACTCGATTTATTTGGTTTTGCTCCAAACGTTATTACCAAACATTAAGTAATGGAAACATTCTTGAAACTGGTACAAATATAAAAACAATGTGTTTTACTAACAAAATACCAAAATAAAAACAGGAACCTGTTGATAACCTTTACATTTATTGCTCAAAAATCTGTACTTTAGAGATAAAAAAATATATATTCCTTGGCAACAAAAAACGTTTTAACAAAAAACTAAATAACAGAAACAGCTGGCTTTGTTAAAACTACCTAACAAAAAAAGTTAAATATATGTAGTGCAGATTCCTCCTCTAACCAGCCGCATTCATTAGTTTAATCTTTTTCCTGAGTCATTTCCTCAATATTCGCACCTCGATTTTCACATAACAGTTTTCTGTACCATGCAAAATTTTCGTTTCTCTCCCAGTCTTTCCCAAATTGTTTTTCCATAAGCTGTTTTACACTTTTTATCTTTTTTTGTGGATACCATCTCGCAAGATGACCTCGGACAGCGAAAAATTCTTTAAAGTCTTATACACAGATTTGCTTACTTCCGAATTAGCTTCAAATCGGTAGTGTTGAAAGCACGTAATTGAAATTGTGATTGCTCTAGTTTTTTGAATCTGTGTTTTCGGTAGGGAGATTCGTTTTAAGTCCGATATTCCAACAATCTTATTAAGGTAATTTTGTAACTTTAATATCAAAAATTTTCCAGTCTTGTCCTAAAACCTTTACACCACCAACTTGTGAATAATAACCAATATACTCTTCTTTAGAAACAATGGTTGGGTTTTTTCTAAATATCTTTTCTATCACGACCAAATACTCTGTCCACTGACATAAAACTATGACCTCTTACAGGGTAAGTGACAACTTTTGTAATATTGTCAGGAGAATACTTTAGGAGCCAAAACAATAAGATATGGATGTCATGAGAATTCTTATTTTGGTCCCCACATCCGTCGCAGAACAATCTAATCTGAGTTATGTTAGCCAGGTCCAAAGATTTCAGATAATCAAACACTGCGGATCCAACTTCTGTAGCGCCCCTCCCAGTCTGGTTTTCTGTCCAAATATTTTTAGATTTCTACGGTGTCATCTATTATACTATGTTAAATACATATTATTTACAAAATCGCAATTTTTTGGATTTATTCGGCTTTGAATCAAAATCGGATTTATTCGATTTTGCACCAAACCATTGATTTTGTCCCTAAATTTCAGGAGGATTTATTCTGTTTTGTTCGGAACTAGGTAGTTTATACAATGTATTTTAACAAACTGAATCGATATCCGCAGCTAACATAATTCAATTATTGTTTAGCGGGCTTGATCACAAAATAAACTTTATTTTAAGCTCAATATTTTTGAGAATTAATCAAAAATGGCTGAAAAAGTTGTAATTTACGATTCCTAGAGAATTTCCTAGGAGGAAATAGAAGTTGAGTCTAGCCTTAAAGCGCGTTCAGACTTAGTATTTATTTACTGTTTTTTTTACATCAAAGTAAAGAGATATTTGCCTATTGGGCTATAGCCCAAGCCGCCCATACGTATATATGCCCCTGTTTGTAAATCTTTTTGCCGACGATACGCTGGCGTCTGTCACAGGTGCGGACTATGAATTTGTTGCATTGAACTCTGAATTGCAGATTTTGTATAATTTGTTAAATAAATTAAAATTAAATTGCAACAAAACTAAGGTAATGGTATTTGGAACTAAAAATAAATGTAAAAACTTTATGGATACAAAATTAAACATAATGATAAATAATGAATCTATTGCTTATGCGCCGGAAATGAAGTAGGTACTTGGGCGTTATTTTGGTCAACAGCTAAACTTTTCTTTGCACGTTAATTATATTTGTAAAAAATAGGGGAAAGACAGGGTTCTTATACCGAATTTCTAGATATCTAAGCCGATAGATCAGACTACTAAAGATTGCAACTGCAACTGCAACTGCAAAATAAATTGATGAGAATAATATTGGAATGTGGTAGGGGTACGCCAATAAGGGTTATGAGACCTGAGTTGCGTTGGCTATCAGTACGAGCACGATACACTCACAACGAGATGCTACGCTATGACGTCACTTCGAGGGAAAATCCTAAATTGACTAGACGCTTGCACCCCTTGTACATAAGTACAGGTCAGTTTATGGTCGGGAGTGTGTTGAGTTGACGTTTATTAAAATATTATTGTCATATTTCATTTGCTCAGGTAAGCGCCTAGTCAATTTAAGATTTTCCCTCGAAGTGACGTCATAACGTAGCATACCGTTGTAAGTG